>OX402536.1:1369122-1391145 GCA_948098885.1 Drepanosiphum platanoidis
GTTCTTATTGATGTTTCCTGGAGTCGAGAACAAGAACAGTGATTTAATACACACACGAATTTTTATAAATCATAGTTATATACCGATACAATAAACGGATACCTCCTAAAAAACATTTGATCGTTTTAAAAGTATACGGACGGGGAGGTTAGTTTTTTGTCAAAGTCAACACAAAATAACGGCAGTATAGCTAATATATTTTATTAAAGGCGATGGTAAAATGTACCAAACTACGAACAATGTGTAGGTACGCGCACCTCCTACCTATAGTTATCATACCAAGTCGTTATAAACAGAAGACGTAGCGTTTATCTAAACGAATCACATAAATTATGCGTATGACGCGAATTAATGAACTCGCGTATAAAACGGAGATGGGGACGCGCGATTTCTCAAAATTAATTATCGTCGTCGTCGACGACGACGACGACACGTTATAAAGAGTCAGAACGGTAATTATAATTGCGCTCGTAATCGTTTCCAGGAGTTTGAATTATTAATTATATCGAATAGAATAACGCGGCCTTAGAAATTAAGAGAAAAATTTTAAAGAGTGCGCGCCTAGATGATTTTTAATCGAAACCGGTCGTGACTTTTTTGCACACACTTAATAATTTGTTGGTAAAAATTAAATTCATAATAATTAAAAACACTCGTATAATAAGAACACGATAATATTGTATTTTCTACATTATACGCGCGCGTTACAACACTCTGTTCGCAGGTTAAGTAGAGAAACAAATTTAATTTAAAAGTTTCAAAAGAAAACGTTTTACATCGAAACGTATAATACACTCACGTGTACATATGATCATAACAGAGTTAAAAAGCAACATATTATGTGACTTTTGAGGACATTTTTAAATGATGATTATTTATAGCAACCGATTATTATAATTTCTACAGATCGAGTTGGGCGAAATTGAATTATTCGGTACTTTTCAACAGTTTTAATGATATTATCAAATAGTTTTTAAATCGTAGACGAACTAAATGTATCGAAAAATGTTTTGTTAACACGTTCGCACGTAATAACTCGCACGATTAACTTTAAAATAAATAAATACGTAAACGGGGCCGAATGAAAACGACAAGGTATAATAATTGATTTGATTTTCGTCAGATTTTCTATGATATAATATTATATTCGTCACGCCCCTTATTGTGTGTTTATGGTTGAACGGTGAAAAATGTTAATTTTTTAGTTGGGTTTTTTTAAATATTAAGGGCGGCCGCCTTTATACAGCGGCGATGCATTTTTAAAAAGACAAGTTTATAGGTTTTCGAGATAATCAATATTCGGACCCCCAGGAATGGCTAGTAATGTTCTTCGGGTCACAAAACAAGTTCGCAAACTATAATATAATACACGGGTCACATATACATGTACGAGTAGTAATAAGAACCGAAATCATAATTTATTGTTTGATAATATTTTAGTGAACGGAAATGACATAATTTACAATCGTTGCCAGCCGCATTATATAGTTTTAACTGAAATTTTTTTCAACGAAAATCAAAAACGTTTTGAATTTTACTCACTCGAGTTTAAATAATTTTTATGATATACTCGTATATAAATTAATACACTTTAATCAAACTGAAAGCTAAACAATACGAAGTTAGAAAATAATAAATTACTAATAAACTGATAAACCTAAAATATTATTTTAAATCATCGAGCAAAACATGTTGGAAATATGCGAGTGTGGGGACAGCAGTATCGCGGCGAGATTCGCTTTATTTATATTTATATTTATGATATTAGTGAATAAAACGATTTTGCCAAAAAAATTGAGTTGTCTGGTTGTTGCATTGGACCCTTCAATTACTACGATTTCTTCCGTCGGGCCGAATTCGTTTGCAATATTATAGTAATCCAGCACAGTTTAAAAGCCGTGTTTTCAAAATGAAACCACACGGAAGTAAAATAAAACTATACGAATATCGTTAGCCCGTTATCAAAACATAACGATTGTGATTATATTTATTAAATTATACGAATAATTAAAATATTATATTATATTTTATATACCTCTGGATCCCAAGAGAAACGGCGCCGCAGCTTTGTAATGCTTGACCAATAACGTGACGTGATTTCCAGAGTTTCGCAAAACGTGCAAAGCCGCGTCGTGGCACGCGTTAGTGATCAACTGGTCGTTAACTGTTTGAGAACAAAAAAACGGTCGAGTAAATAATCACGAGCTGTACGAAAATAATAATAACATGTAATTTTTCCAGACCCGCGGACGAGCACTTTTCCGTTTGCTCGTTATACTCGTTTTACGCGCGACAACATACGTCACATATACGTCTGTGACGCGCGGCATATTTTTATAATCTCGCGAGACAATCGCTTGGAAACAAAAAAAACCGGAGTATCCCTCGGCGGCGTGGAAAAATCGTGGTTCTGTTGGCTGTGTAAATATTTTAAATCGAATTCGTTCGGCAAAATCTGATTGCGCTGTTTTTCCGAATTCGTCGGAACACGTAAGGAAAACACAAATTGAAAAATCTCATTACCGAACGCGTAACGCGCGGTATATAGATGCGCGGCGTGTAATCGATAAACCGTCCGACAGAAAAGTACCCTCATATAATATCACACACGTATATAGGATATAACACATCTATACGGAAGAACACGCGAAAACCTCTCCGGTTAAACTCGATGGTAATTTATTGCGAGACGCGCGCAGCAGCTGCAGCAGCAGTAAACAATGGAAACTACTAATATAATATTCGCACTCGTCAATTTAGCGCCGCCCGTAATAACGATACACGTACCTTTGATAATAGCGTCTCCCACGAACAATCTTTTGGTGTGGTAAGCGGCTCCTCCTTCGGGAATTCTCGATATCAATATCGGTAGGTTATTCTCTTGACCGCCTTTCACGCTTATCCCGAGACTTCCGTTTTTTCTCGTCACCGTCACATATCTCAACTGTCGACAGAAATCATAATAATATATTGATGATGACCGGAAAAAGCGAAAAAATATATAATAATATAAAAACGAATATAAAAAACTATTGACAATTTTTTTCGGTAGAACTGTTCTTCTAAACGTTACTTAATTCGACCAGACAAAATAGTATCTAACACTTGAACACATAACCGTCGTATATTTCTTTTAAAACAAAATCGAATCCTCGCGTACGTTTTCAATATCGTTAAACTTTCTCTATTTTAATTCAAGTTTTTATTCGATTGGCTCGAGCGATTATCTAATTTGTTTGTAAAAAAAAAACAAAAAAAAGGCCTACCCATATTACCGTTTTTTTTTTTTTTGTTTTTTGCTGTCGAATTGAAAATATTTTTTATACATAAAACGTATATTAAAATCGGGCAAAAACGATAACGTTCATAATATAGTTAACGATTAAAAAAATTCTTTATTACATAATAGTTTGGGCTAGGCTGATAATTGTCGATGGTGTCTTCGGACGACGACGACGACGATTGATGGTTGTCGACAATCTCTTGTTTCTGGAGTTTCAGACATTCCAGAGTCAGCACCAATCGTATAGTTAATGAACCTCTGTTGGAATCGTTCACTCGCACTAATCCCGTCTTCGCCTAATGACACAATACATTAGTTTTCGAACCGAGTTTAACGGCATAAATTCATCATCATGTACGTATATAAATATATATACGATATAATGCGTATTATTACTTTGACTCCGTCCAGACATTCCTCTTTTATATCCGACTCTTCGGTACTGTTCAAATTTAACCGCATAATTTCTCCGAATCGATCTCACACGGCTGAAAGCACATTAAGAACAATAAATTAGTTACGAGTATATATTATATTATATTTCTAGTGAATTTTGTAGTATAAAAAAAAAATAACCAACTTACAATAGTAAGTGTATGTGGGGACGGCGTCTACGACACTGAAAGAGGAACGGAGCACAGCGCGCACGCACGCAATTTCGGCAAAAGTTATGTCATAATAATATATGACGTTGCAAAATCCATACCTTTTGGTAAACATCGTCGGGTTTTCGCTTTGAATCGTATACGTCACGGCCAACGCATCGACCAATGGCGATAGATTTGCCTGCGATCGCATACGACCGTCCAATGAAAAAAGTTCTCTTAGTATTCGTTCTATTGTTCGTCGCACGCACGCGATTTCGATAAAACTTATGCAATAATATGATATTGCAAAATCAATACCTTTCGGTAAAGATCGTCGGGATTTCCGATGACATAATGTATCTATTTATATAAAATGCAAATTACCACGCACTCACTGACGATTTTACCCCTTCTAACCCCCTTAGGGGTTGAATTTTGGAAAATCTTTTCTCAAGGGGGGCCTCTACTAGTATATAAAACGAAACTGTTGACCAGATTTAATACCACAGAGCTCTCCAGTGGCTCCGGATTTTTTCCATTTTTACCCCCCTTTCCACCCCCTTAGGATAATTCGTCGGACACACTGCGGGCAGAAGGTCCAATCAAAGTATATTTAACGTTGTTCTCAAATCAGCACCGTCATCGATACCAATTATTAAAAAACTTAAAACTATTGCGACGATAATACGTATAATCTAAGTTTCGGTTACTAATACGATATAATATTTAGTGGTATTAATAATTATTTGTTAACGTAAGTGGTACAATAAAATAACGAAATCGGCTCGGTTGGCTTATGATATAAATGTACGTATAGTTTAATGGGGTTCGTGAAAGGCATCTGAGGAAAACAGGTGTGTGCGCCCTTATAATAGAATGTATTATATAATATGGTCGAGTAAATAGGTTTACGGTATAGTAGCAGTGCATAGAGTACATAACCTTTTTTTATTATTTTTTTTTTTCAAACGCGGTAAGCGGTTCTATAATTCGTTTATTCGCAGAGAGAGAGAGAGAGAGAGAGAGAAAACACTAAACATATTTGACGGCTCTTTCCCGTCAAGCGTTATTTAAAAACACGCGAAAAAAAACTTAATGTAGGGTTTAAAAAGTGTTACATCGAAAGTCGTTTTATCGTGGCCGAATAAAATAAAACTCTACACGATATTATTACGATGTGTGTATATTTATTATGTATAAGGCGTGTAATGACCCTTGACTTGTGAGTAAAGAGTTGATATGAAACTGACGGGGGTAAGATCGCGAGATGGTCCGATTTCCAACCCGAAAGATTACACGAGACACGTGGAAAATAAAAGCATTGATTTTTGTGCGCGTCTCGAATCGAGACTATATTTTAGTTTTAAAACCCTAAACGGGGCACAGTTCTGGCTGAAATTTAACGATTCGCGTGATGCTTTCGTGTTGTGTAACCCGAACTATATACGTATATCTATGGCCTTTGTTGAAATTAATAATTTATTGTCTCGAATCGTTCACCGCGTCAAGATTAGTTTATTTCAAAGATTTATGACAAATGTATGATTATTAGGTAGACCCGCGTATTATAAATATTTATTCTTTCGACTGGGCAGAACCGCTGAAAACTAATTCGATAATTTCTTATTGGCTTATAGTTGAGCGAATCGTACAGTGTTGTGACAAAGGCACTAGCCGAAAAACCGTCCGCCAAATAAACCAATTGAATTTTCTCGGAAATTTAAAATACTAAATAAAATGTTCATTCAATTTCCGCGTTACTACGCCGCGCCGCGGCCGCTGCGGTTAATATAATTTATATTTACACGTTTTAACCGAAATTGTAGAATTTTCGTTAGTTTATTGCGACGACTTGGATCGGATAAAAACGAAACGAATAAAACGCGATCGAATAACTGTCTGTCAGACAACCCGCGGCGAACAAATATATATACGTATACTCGACAGATACGAAAAACGGAATCGGCTCGATTCGAACGACTAGTAAATAGTAAACAACCCTGTTGTGACGCGCGTGTATGATATCGCAAATATATAAGTTGTGACTTGGCACGCGCTGTTAACCGTGTATACCGTCTATACGTCGCGCGACAGGACGCGATGTGACGCGCATACCTAAAAAGCACGATAAATAGATAAAACATAAATTACGGCTGTAAGCTCGCACACGTACGTCACCACGAAATAGCCGGTTTACTAAACAAACACACAAACACATTAAATGAGTGTAATACCGACGCGCGCTAGCCCGAGAAAACGGCGTGTGACTTGATTAGAAACGTACTCCGTCGCAAGTCGGGGCGTAGGTATTACACTTATTTTAGATTCAAGTGTAATAATAGTTCGAATTGAATGTAAACACGTATTGTAGATTTCGTTGCCGAACGAAAAATTCCCGACCTTTGTCGCGCGGTGTGTGTAAAACAAATAGACACTCGTAGAGATAAATAAAAATCGTCCGCTTTTCGGAGGCAACGAAAAAAACTCTCTGCGGTGAGTTTTAGAGCGTGACCGAGGGAAGAAACTAAAAGATCGACTAACCTGTTGTTACTAATTTTATAAGTATTATGTCATTAGTTTCATAAAACCATCCATTGGTCGCGCGTAAGCCATTAACAAGAAGTATATAATTTTTGTCCATAAATGAGGGTCGAATTCTAGATTTAATATCTGTTTTTTTTTTTTTCCAACCGTTAGCGACATTAATTATTATAGTGCAGAGCCGGATTAAGGATCAGAGCCGCCCTGGAGCAATATATATTTGATTAAGGTACTATATTATACTATGTATTTCGTGTAATATTATAATATGACTGTGTTAAACAATTTAATAAGAATACAATTGCAGGTACCTTATATTATTACGCAAATAAATACTTACAATAATGTAAGTACTCGTACTATAAAGTAGTGGTTATCGCTACTAAATTAATCGCGTATTTTGCCCGAAAAAATGAAAATATGTTCACTACTCGAGCGGTTTGTTGACTAGCGTTTTTTTTTTTTTTTTTCACCACGGCAAGTGTAATTAAAACGATTAATTAATATCTATGAACACGTCGCGCGCGTTTATATCTCACCCCGTGGCAGCACAGTGTGTGCGTGCGTGTTGCACAGCACGAACGAGTGCGGGCAGGGCCACCGGAGTCGAGATATTAATCAGAAGGGACTCGTTCGAGGACTCGCGATTGATTTCTAAAAAGTCGCGAGAGAAAAATATAAAATCCACGGGTCGCCCCGAGTTCCCACACGCGCGCGTTGATAAATAATTAACATGTGTGTACACTGGCACACATACACGTTAATCCCCGTACACGCGTACTTATAAATGCAACTTTAATAACTCGTCGTGTACGATATAATATTATATATATTATTATTCCCAAACGACCCTTTCTCGCGCGCGCTAATACTCGAAACCGAACCGTCCCATCATATCGACGCGCGCAATAACAGTACACACATACAGGGTGTCCCGCAGAAATCTGACGTAAACAATTTAGTCCTTCTATTCTACGTTTATAAAAGGATTTTTTTATTATTAGATTACGTCTTTCAATCTCGGACGATTATTGTTGTTGAAGCCGGTTGAAATTTAGATATTTTCTCTCGCCATCTCGAACGACGTCGTTTATCCTACCACCTAATCATATACAATATTTAAAGAAAGAAATCGACATTTTCGCGTAAACTTCGAAAACCCGTAGAACGCATTATTTTTAATATCACAACGACTAAATAACACTCTGACAGCGGCGCAACAAGATAAACGGTGTCGGGAATTCGAAAATAAACACTAATGTTATTATAGCGATGATGTAATTTTTTCGAACGTTTTTCTAATATTTTTTGTCGAAAACAAACGATAAATAGATAAATAAGTTAATACGCGCGGGGGCAAAAAAAAAAACTCAAAAAAAAAAAAATTCAAAACCGAAATTCATCGCGCTCGTCGGATCTCTGTCGGCAGACACCCTGTGTGAGTCGACGATCTCCGCTGTGTGCGCCGGCGGTGGAGTAGGGGCTGCCTAAACGTCTGGTGTTTGCGGACGTTATTATATTCGCCGGCACACGCGGTATATACGCGGTATAAGGTCAGTGTTAGGGTGGTTTTGGCGTGTGACCGTAGGCGGCGGCGGTGGCGGCGATCGAACACAATGGCCCGGAGAACGGCGCGCGCTCTCTTCCCTCTCTCCCTCGAAAGCGATTTCTCCGGCGGCGGTGACGATTCCGTGGGAAATCGTGTCCGGAACTACTCTCACACACCCCTTCTCGCGACTCCCTGCCACTGCCCACCCGCCCGCCCGCGAATTATGTCGCATAATTATAACAAACACGACGATTAATCCGTCACATATACATGGGCGCCCGTAGAGGGGAGGACGCGAAAGGAACGCTCGGAAAATATTAAAATCCGCGGGAAAAAAAAATTGTTTTCCCATAATATGTCTGGTAATGCGCTAAACGATATCTTATGACCGTCAACTATGTCATCGGCGAGTTCACCGTCATAGTATAATGTTACACGAAAACAAAAAATATGACATCAAAATAAACGTACGCTCACGGTCGTCGTCCGACTGCTATTGTGCCGACGTAAAATTAAAAGCGCGTAAATATCCGACTGCACGCAGAGAAAATTGAAAAACCTAATCGATGTGTTGGCTCGTTTTTTAACGATTTCGACAGAAACGGCGGGCTCACACGTCATGGGATCGACACGGCGAGTTCGAAACAATGAGAGTTGTAGTCCGCGACGCGAACTACGCACGGGAAAAACTTAACGCGAAAGTTTTAATTGAATTTCATTACATTCGAGCAGGGCCGGATTACACCGCCCGGACAAATTATCAATTCAAAACAACAGTCGTTTTTTTTTTTTTTTGATTTCGAGTAAAATAAAATATACGGTTCGCTTATCATTTTATAATCAACCACTCCTCCGGTAGGCGCGCATGGGGGAAAGGCGAGAGAGGTTATTCTATGAACAAATAATATCCCTTTGATTTTTTTTTTTACCGTAAATCGTCGTGAAATAAATTAATATCATTGGAGTGACGAAAAGGCAGAATATTTGTGTTTTGTCGGTTCGCATTACGCGCGTATACGTATGCTGGAAAATGCAATGTAATAAATAACGCGCGGATTTATTTTTAATGCATTAAATGATTAAAAAAAAAAAGAATATAAATTCATATTATATATTGTATTTTATATAGTATTATATATAGTATCATATATAGTATTTTGTATACACTTAGAGTATACGTGTATAACTAAGCCTGACGCGCAAAGGACAAAAGTTACTACTACACGAATATATTATTGTATATTTTCATGTGTATATAATATACATATGTATATGCAATTCGCTCGCCATTGTTCGCCGAGAGTAAGTTTACGACGTCCTGGGGGGGTCGGGCGCGTGTACCTGATCCTCGAGCGCGCGTGTATAAGGCGCGCGTGCCGGACGCGTGCCCGTCAGCGTCCGTAAAAGCCCTTTTTCCGTCTGCAGTCATCGCAGGTGCAGCTGGGGTTACCTACGTTAATGTGTTTACTTATACGTATATCGCGTCAGTACCTGCTTTTTTAAGGCCGACGAACCCTATTTTTAGAGTACGATAACGAATATACCTGTTTTTTTTTTTTTTTTTACAATACGATCGAGAACAAAAACGTTCCCACCGTCGCGTCGTCACACTCTACTGATTTTTCTTATTTTCCCAAATACATGTCCCTTCGCTGTCCATTTTGTTTTTGAAAAAGAGGCACTTTCTAAAATAGAAACCCCAAACGCTAAAACCATATTGATGGTAACACGTCGTACATTATCGGGAGGACAGAGGCGGGGTATGCTTCGCATCCACAAAATAATTTCACTCTACTATTCTCGATTTACAAATTAAAATACTCGCGTTGAACTACACGCGTCATTATTTTCTTAATCGACGGCAATGAACGTATAAAAAAATCTTGTGATTAAACACAATAACAATAAACGACTTATTCAAACGATTAAAGTGAAAACGGCTTTTGATTCATTTTTCACGCAGATATTATATCAAATGTTCTCGTGTCGACGAGACCCTTTTCAATACAAATAGGTAGTAATAGATAAGATGATAAATCTACATTGTAACGTGCTAGTGCGCGACCGATTTTTTATACGTCGCATAGACGAAAAACGATCATTTGTTTCCGAGCTCTGAGCGCCGCCCGGCTCTTCCCCTAAGGTCGAAAACGATTTTTTAACGTTCCATATGAAAGATAATAAAAAAAAAACATGGCATAAAGTCGATGTGAGGGCAGCGCAGATCGTTCCTAGGTCGTGTAATAAACGACCGGCCGTTATTAGCGTTTCGTCGCTGTCTTTTGCAGCTCTGCAGCATACAGCACTGCAGTCGTCGCCGTAATGCTATTATATTATTACACAACAATACGCATAATAATTCGTATTTACGAATCGCAATTTTTTTATTTTTTTTCATACGGCAATATTATAAAAAATAAAAATATTAAATAATTTTTTACAGAGACGAAACGAAATGAATGGACGACACGTGTTCGGCGGGACGACGCGCGACGGGTATGAATGGGCGAGCAACGCGACACGCGCGCGAATCGTCTCGGCTGACGTAATTATTATTATTGTATATATTATAAAACCGCAAACCCAACGCCACAGTAGTATAAATAACCGTTTTGCGAGATCAATACACGTCGTTAAAAAATTCATTTTAAAACTAAATAAGATTTATTATAAACGCGCCGTCGCGGGTATAGCGAATTCAAATTAATACCGGTAGGTCAAACCTATATTACGTACGTATTACACAAAAGTCAAACTATATTGTTATCCTCGGAAATGATAAGAGATCGAGCAGATAAATAATTACGGACGACGAGAAAATTACCCGATAAAGGGTCTCCTCGCAAATGAATCAATGTAATCGGGGAAATAAAATTCGTTTTATTATATAAATCAAAAATTTAAATCGAGTTTTTATAATTTGATTTCGTAACGCATTTCTTGGATAGCGCTATTCAGGTTGTTGTGTTTGTGTTTATAAAGAGTTAAAAAATGAATCGGTTTAATTAAAGCACTTCACTACAACGAGCATAAACGACGAATAATTCAAATATGTATACACATCAACTACTCGAGTTAATGGTGTTTACTGTTTAATGTTAAAAAGTCACTTACAATGGAATAATAAAATGATTCGTCGTGCAAAGCAAGAGCTTGTTTGAATATAATATAGTGTTTAAAGAAAAAAAGGCTTTTACGATATTTTTCTTTATCCAAATGTATATAATAGGAATTAAAATTGTTTTTATCGAGTTTCTTAGAAAAAAAAATAAGCTAAAAATGTATTACAGGGATGTATCTATAGATTAAAGACCTGCTAACTAAGATTAAATTTTCTAGTATTTCTATTATCTACCGACGATTTTCTAGTTAAAGCACACGATAGGGATTATGTATTATAAATTATAAGCGATAATATTAAAACAATCAAACTATAATAATATGCATAACATTATTTTTCAAGCCTAATAATTCCAGCGTTCTTAATCGATTAAATTCAAGTTCCGAATTGTTATTTCGACATTTTACGTAAAACATAAAATTATTATTTTCGTTTAATTTGTTATTTTAAAATATTACTATTTTAACTGTCGGTTAGACGCGGCGAGTTTAAATAAAACGCGACTTTATTTTATATACTCGAGTTTATATTCCCTGGCGAGTTTTTTCTACTTGAAACCCCTACGACGCGTATATACGTATCCCCTTTAGACACCATAATAAAATAAAAGTTGATATTTTATTACTTTTGAATTTTATGTAATAATATATATAAATGCATATGATATGTATAATGTATATGTTACCGTCAATAAGGATATTTAAGGTGTTATGGATAATTCCTGAGCGTTATTATGATGTCGGCTGGTTTTAGACAATATCCTTACAGATCTATTATAGTATTATACACAATTATTATTTCAGATATTACCAATGTGTTTTACGAAACTTCTATAAGCATTTACATTAACAGTCATATTTTTGTCTTAGACAAAGTGAGAAAATCAATTTATTTGTAATATTTGAGTAAAAACGTATTTATATTATTAAACACTTATTATGCTACTACGTTATTACGTTCTATTATATTTTATTAACTACTATTATGCTCTCGAAGTTAATTTCAGCCGGTCAATCTCGTGTAACGCATTTAAGTGTTTTAGGTCATTGCGAATCCGAAAATAGTAAAATAAAATTGCGCGTTTATACAAATTAGTATAGTCAGTCGATAGTCCTATTGCCTCCTTCGTGAATAGACCAATGACGTTTTGTTTGTCCGCGTTTATTTCGTTTTCCTCGTTTCATACCTATAGTGTATAACTCGCATAATAACATAATGAGTGAAAATTTCAAAACTTCCGAAAACAATAACTCGCACAGCGTCGTGAGTTCCAGAAACCACTCGCGGATACTGCCCGAAGGAGTAAAAAAAAACGTTAATGTAGTCGGGAAACACTGCGTGAAAACCATTTCAGTCTGGTACAGACAGATTCCGGACGAAAGTTTTCTAAAAGTACCGACGCCCCTTCGAACGTTATCGCCGTTTTTTCATTCTCGCTCGTTAATGGACCGCTGTGTATAGGTCTCTCGTTTATATACGCGCGGATAATGCATTATTATTATGCAAAGAGGCGGCAAGCCTGCAGCATTATCGCGCCACACGCCGATTTCAACGGTTAGCGCGACGACGACGTAGAATACACGACATTGCATTATTTACAAAACGCAGATCGAATTACGACTGAAAGTACATTGCCGATCACACGTTATATTCCTCGTTTTCGGTTCGGCACGCGAATCGGCTTCTCGAGATCGGACGGCATCGAGTCGCGGAACTTTCCGGCGAGAAAAAAACGCACACATACCTAAAGAGAAAAGTTCGCGCGCGACAAAAAAATAAAATCTAATAAAAACGTGCAGCACATCTCCGACGGGACGCGACCCGCTCGTATCATATTCGACCGTCCTATAAATCCGACGACCGAAAACTTTTCGACGTCGTTTACGGTCTCAAACAAATTACCCACAAGCCTATATCGAAAGTCTGCGATTTCGATGCGAAAACTGAAAACTGTCGTCTGTCTGGGACGAGAAAAACCGAAAAAAAAAAAAAAAAAGATACGAGAGAGGAAAAACGGCTGTCGTTCAATTTTATTGCTTTACCTATATTTATATATACGATACATTGAGAACGTACGATCAATTTATCAGAAGTACACGTCGAGTATACGAAACTATATATTGCCAATCGACGTTTGTCATATAGTATAAACGTTGGCCTCGTTCGAATGGGATTTCAGAAAGAAGACGTCTTTTCAAATACGTATAAATGCGAACAAGTATAATAAATATTATTACAATATAAAAATAATATGTAAGTGGGTACCTTACAGTATTCCGAATAATCGAAAGAAAAATAGATATGGCGACGCAACTCTATATCTGTTCGACTTGTAAAATAAATAAATGTGAAGAGGGATATAATACTGCGGTTGATCATGGACAATATTTTCTTGAGCGACGACGGTCACATGGCGTTTTAAGCGTTTTAAGCAAAGTACAAAAAATACTTAAAAATAAAATAGATAAATACTTAGACACACACACATACACACATATTGTGTTAATATAATATTATAGTGTTCCATACATGGAAAAATCGAATGACATCGATAAAAAATCGATTCCAAGACGATCTGTATAATAATATTATCGGTAGAACGAATTCGCGTGTTACCGAGTGGCACGGCCCGTCGCGCGTCGCCGGTATCCAAACTAAACACTCGACGATACGAGCGGAAGCGCGCGCGTATCCGCCGTTCAACGTAAGTGCAATAGCTGGTTGTTTCCTCGACGATATATGTATATTATATCCGTCCCGAACACGCGCTAAAGGTGCAACGGCGGCGTGATAATATATTATCGTAGTTATTCCCCGACGTACACAACCACGCGCACATATTTATGCGAAGTGCCTAAATGCGAGCGCGCGCGTGTGCGTGTGCGACTCGTTTGTTCAGACCGGGCACCCTTTTGCGAATATTAAATTATACCATTCGTTAAATCGATTTAAGCGCGCGTGTACAATACTGTTTGTAGGTGTGCGCATACGACGACAGTGAAATAATATAGCGAAACAACTCCCGACGGCGCGAAAAACTATGATTAATCCATTCCGTTAAAATATATTCACCGAAACACGACGGAAACTAAAGTCCGAGACCACGGAGTAGCAGCGCGCGATGCGAAGTGCAAGTGGTGCCTATAGGATAAACAACCCTCGATTGAACAATCGATCGTTTTCCCAAGAACTTTTTCAACGACGCGCGGTATAACTATACGGAGTATATAACACCGCCGAAGTATATTATTTTTAAATATATTATGCGGCGATAAATTGATCGCAACGGATTAAGACGTTTCGGTAATAGCATTGATTTTATATATAATCGATGGCAATAGCATTACCAGAGTTTCGAGAGTTCTTATAGTATAATAATAGTCGGCCGGAATTAGAAAAATAAATAAAAAGAAAATATCTAAACTCGCGTCTCGTGAAAGGCTGTGAGGCTTATCGAGACGAGACCGAGAGTTGAATGTCTAGAGGATTCTCTCTTTTGAACGCGACAATTAAACTGAGAGTTTTTTTTTCCGATTTTGCCGTAACAGTAAAACGGCACGTATTGTCTACACGTGACGTTAAGTATAATAATACACACTCTTATAGCATATATGCCATTACGGACGTACGTCATAATCCGTCAGTCGGAGATTGAATTCCGTAAATAATATCGAAATCTATCAGAATCTGTTGGATAAAATATCGTAGCAATTATCCGCGCCATAATAGCGGACCGCCGACTGCGTCTTGGAAAACATTTTTTTTTCCGCGGTCAACCGAGCTCGAAATATTGTCACATTCGTTACATCGAAACGACGTCGTTCGATTTTTTGTAAATTCTTACTCGAAAATGCCATTAGATGTAAAATCAGATACAATCTGATACGATAAAAGACAAAACGGACGTTTGTTCAACGTTAGATAATCTGATAAAAATTTAACGAGTTTCGTTCCAAGTTATTTCTCTGCGCAAACATAAACGTCGAGTATAAAATTAAACATTTGCCAAAAAGTATCCGACTCAAAGCTATTATATCGTCGTGGAATCGGTTTGAAAAACAACAACGAAAACAATGACCGTGGGGCAAGAAAAAACCCGCAGAATCTAATCCGAATTTATTATTCCGATACGATTTATAATGTTGCTCTGTTTTATAATGGTCCACTCCGAATACAACATTTTGCCCTAAATAAAACCACATGTATTTTGCGCACGACATGTTTCTATGTTTCGCCGACTTAATTGCACACGAAAAATAATTATATCACCTGAGCACCTGCAATAGTTTATTACAATACCATATTATATTATTGTGATATTTATCGAAGCACATAAAAAATACAAGTAGAAAAGCTCACGGGACCGTTTGACTGTTGAAAAAGTGTATTAAATCGTTGATAATTTTTTTGAGCTCGTATCGAAAAAAACGTAACTTTTTTCTTTACTTTAAAATAATAATAGCCATAAAAAGTTTATTCAATAAACGGTTATAACAAAAGGGTCGCCGCGTATCAATACAGTGTTTTATTTAAAAAAAAAAAAAAAAAACGATTTTTACTTTCATTTTTCCCCCGATAATAAAACCTACCATCGACGGCGTTTTACTTCGAGAAAAGTTTTCGACAATCTATCTATATGTACTCGTATATAAGAGACCGCTCCTATTCACTCATCAACGCCCAGACCAAACCGTTGGGTCTAGAGACTTGAAATTGTCTACAGAGGTTCCTCGAGCGACGTGGGCGCGCACTAAGAAAGGATTTTTCAAAATTCCACACCTAAGGGGGTTCCGGCCACACCGGGCGGAACCGCCGGAACCTTTGAGTATGAAACTCGGTCGGCGGTTTCGTTTTATATAATGGAGACTCCTTGAGAAAGGAGTAAAGGGTGAAAGGGGTAAAAATGAAAAAAAAACGGCCTACGAAAATGCCAAAAAAGAAACTAATAATACACGGGCAACGCCGTGTCGGGACATATAATAATAAACAAGCTTTTTCGAACGTTCAGAGGACAGGGGGGGGGGGGGGGCTAAAAAAAGGTTTGACCGAGCCCCCAAGTCGCGTCGCCGTCGCGGTCATCAGCAGTATTATTACACCTAATAACAACAATCGATGATCGGTCGCGCGCGCATTAAATGACACGATAATAATTAATAATAATAAAAATAATGAAATAAACGTGACCGCACGCGTCGCCGCCGCCGCGCCGCCACGCACCTAAAAACCGATATTATTATATTATTATAATAATGAAAAATCTGCGGCGATAAAGATCACGTGCGACCGCGCGATTTGTACACACACACGCGCACACGCGCACACTTATCGCGGCGCACGAGACGACACGCCGCCGTCGTCGCAGACGTTTTGTACGGTCGCGCGCGATAACGTCGCGACGGCGGCGGCGGCGGCGTGTGTCGGACGCGAGCCGTTTGTGCAAACACCACGCGGGCGGGCGGGCGGAAACGGATGAAAGGGACGCCCTTCCGCCGCGCGTCCGGTTTTTTTTTTCCCGTTACTTCCCGCGGCGGTGGTGGGGGTCGCCGCGACGTCTGGCGCGCGCGGGGCGTGTGGCCGCCGACGGACGCGGACGACCGGCCGCCGGTCGTCCACGCGCCGCGGCGGCAGTCGTCCGGCTCGCGTCGTCTGCCGCGCACACGCTCACCTCGCCCACTGCAAACAACACGCGCCGCCGCCGCCGCCAACAAGTGGTCCACACGACGACGACGACGCCGTCGTTTCCTTAAAGACAAAACCGCAGAGGGGGCGCACGTGACCCCGCGATAATAACGACATAATATTATAAACAACAATAATAATAATAATAATAATACGTCACGCGGAAATTATTATTTTTACCGCGTCGTCGTCGCGTGGACGAGTGAATTTTTTTTTATTTTCATTTTTTCCGAGTTCGTTCCCCGGAGTCAAAGTGGCTAACCACCATCATCACCACCACGACCTGCGGTCCGCCGCCGCGTACCAGGACGCCCGGCACAACGATTACTTGGGTTACTGCGACCCGGCCGCCGTCAATCTGTGGCGCATGGTGGTCCCCCGGGGAGGCCCGGCTCCCCCGGACGCCACGGCCGCCGTGCCGTCGCATCAGCCGCCGCCGCCGCCGCCGCCACCGGCCGTCAACATGGCCGCGGAACCCCCCCACTGGGGATACGGCCCCTGGGGTTCGATGCCCGCGCCGCCCGCTTCCCGGCACCTGCACCATCACAGCCAAGGCATCAAGAGACAGTTCAACGAAAGCGACGATTGCGACGACGCTTTTTCCGAAGAGTCCAGCAAAGACCCGTGAGTTTACCGTATTTATTAAGACATTAACAATGCTCTCTACATGGTCACGCGCCCGAGGTTCGGGACCTCGACGAAAAAAAAATTAAAACTTATCGTGGTGTGTCCCTCGAGAATTTCCAAGTTTTTCAGTTTTCATAATTAAATACTACTTTCATCTGTGCTTGCACAAATTTTAACAAGTTTTAAAGTAACTAAAACGAAAAAAAAAAACATCATTTTTTTATAAAAAATAATTCTAAACTTAAATTTTGGTTCCGTAAAACTTTATTTATTTCATGTATTTTTTTTGATAATTATTTAAAACGTGCGTAAAAAAGAAAGGAAAATTACCGTCGAAATAATAATATGTAAATCAAACACTTTCAAATTTTATATTTGAAACCATTGCACCATAACTGTATGCAAATGCTTTAAGACTTGGACGTTGACTCGTGCGCACAGTTATAATACGAATTTAGAGAAGCAGAGACGAGATTTTTAATGTTTTTACGCGCCGCGTGCGAAACTCTGTGAAATTTAATAAAATTAAAATTATGTTATTATTTAATTTTTATTTATTTATAAGGAGAACATTTCAAGGATTTTTCTGTTCTGTGTATGTTTTTACCGTGCCCTATTTTTGTTTTTCAATTCGCACGTGTATATATTTAAATAAAACGTGTGCTTACGACTCTTCTTTCATCCCCCGACAGGTGTTCTTCGCCCGGAGACGGCACGGACACGCCGCACATGCTCACTCGCAAGAAGCGCCGGGGCATAATCGAAAAGAGACGCCGCGATCGCATCAACACCAGCCTGTCCGAACTCAGACGGCTCGTGCCGTCGGCGTATGAAAAACAAGGTTCTGCCAAGTTGGAAAAGGCCGAAATCTTGCAGCTCACGGTCGACCATTTGAAAATGATACACGCCAAAGGTAATTACTAATTATTAATCACTCCTCTTCTACGCGACACGTTTTACACATAGATTTACTAGATTTTTTTTAATACGATATATAAGTTAGTTTTTTTTTCTTAATTTTCTACCTCGGCTCGACGAATTGGTTTTTACTCCGGTCACATAATAAATTATTATACACGCGGATAACATCGTTTTATCACCGGATTTTCGGGTTCTGTCGAGCGCTTCACAATGGCGTCGCACGCATTAGATTATCATAGTACTAAACGAACGGGTTCTTCTTCCATCTCCGTGCAATACACCTGCCCCCGACTTCCCGTCGTCGCCGTCACAGAGGCGACGATTAAAAAAACACGTCCAACTACTTAACGCGCGGTAAAGGGCCGAATCCGAGTGGTGTATACGTACGCGTAGTTAGTCGACATCGTACGTATATGTTTGGAAATAATAGAGAGAAAAAAAAACACATAACAGTCTATTAAGATGGCATCCGGTCCCTTGACGCGGCGGCGCGACAAGTGTCCGCCGTAGCGTGGAACACATAATATAATATAATGCCGTTAAGCGACGCGCTATTACCTCGGCGGCGTGTTCCGTATATTATTATTATTACTATAAAAATACTCGTCTGTCACACGTCGTGGTCATAGACAACCGATGTTCTAATGATATTATTTTCACGGCGAAATAATAACGACAATGTAAGAGAAAAAAACGGCCGTCTCGCATTAGAACGCATCGCGGCCGACTACGCGTACGTGGGGCTGCCCGTTTGAAATGGCGAGACAATTATTAAAAATGTCGACAATTTATTATTTATAAACAATAACAATTTATTAGCTTCGAATCGATATTGAAAAAACGCTCCGTCATAATTAGAATAAAATATAACAAATAGTATACACGTTTTCAAGAACGTCGGTGTAATGTAATCTCTCGCGCGAGCAAATCCGCGGACGCAAACGATATTTTCCGCGTTCGCGATTTCGAGTATATTCGATCGCCGCGCCGCCGTTACGCGTGTGATTTTATTAGCACCGTCGTTTTTCACGTTTCTTTCAACCCAATTCGTCGTAGTTACACTATTACTTTTCACACACGGTCAGGTGCGGTTTTTACCGCGTGTGAATTCGGGCGGTTAGCTGCACGCGCGGATTTGGCTCGTGTCCCGGCGATAGTTATAAATATACAATATACATATACGTATATATTAAATTTACTTCCTCTAATTTATCGGGCCGGAATTAAACCGCGATGTATCGGTCGCACATGGGGTGGAGGAGGAGGGGTTGACTATTACCGTGAGAACGTGATTCCGTGTCAGCTGCCCCTCGGCCGCCGCCGCCGCCGCCGCCGTATCAGCGCCACCCTTTTCCCACGATTCGCCACCAACCAGTGCCGCCTCGTTTTGACGAGTATCGCGTACTTTAGACGACCCCCGTATACGCAAACAACCGAACACAATGCTTAAACCCGTAAATCACCCGTAAAACGAAATCGTGGGAGTGCGACGATAAACGTAATGAAAATAAAAAAAATAAATAAAATAGAGAGCGAGAGAGAATCGAGTTTAATATTCAAACATTTCGTATCCAACCGCGCGAAAAGCGCAGAACTCATATTATTTTAAACGCATATTTACGCATAATAAACTATGAAATTCTCTTATTCGAGAAATAATATTGTTGTGACATTTATTGTTGCGTGTGTTAACGACATAATAATAATACGCGACTCGCCGCTGCTAATGGTACCACGTCGATACGGTAAACAATAAAATATTACTAATGGACGTATTAATTGTTTTTACATGAAATAAAATATTATTGTGTATGAAAAAATAAAAAAAAAAACATTTCTTCATAATCTTCTTGTACATAATGAAAAACGTTATGAAGAATAACACACGACTAATTCACAATACGATTTAACGTATTTCAATTATAAAATAATTATTATTAGATACAAAACAATATTTGACGGATTCTGCTGCAGCCCGAGAGTTTGATTAAAATGAATAACTAATTGTTTTATTTTTTATTTTCTTTGTTCGTTACGCAATTGTTTTTATATTTTAACTTGTACTTTTGCCCTACTGTTTTAAATACATCTATCCAATAGACATGGTACAATAAAAAGTAAATATTTAATTTATATTTAAGTAAATTAAAATGCTACAACTGCAAAGAAAATATATTTTTACGACTACTGTGCTAACCTATAGTTTATAATAAATAATCATGTATTATTGTTAACGTAGTCTAATCATTATGATTATTGATAACTATTATAGTTATTGAAAAACGTAATTTGGAATTTATAACATTTCACGTGTTCGTTCTCTCTCTCTCTCTCTCTCTCTCTCTCTCTCTCTCTAATGGGTATAATGTATTATAAAAAGCGATTTTTATGTTCGTTAATTAGCGTTTTCCAAAGGTATAAAATAATAATGACGATTTAAAATTTGAATAACTATATCCACTGCGCGGAACCGTCGTTTGAAAAAAACGATTTTAACGTGATAAAAACGAACGAATGTTGTGTGTAAAACAAAGACTAGGCCTCTAAAAAAAAAAAAAAAACACGAAAAATGAACTACCTCAAACGACGTGCGGTCGTTACACGAATGAAAGCATATTTTATTACCGGGGTTAACAAATAAATACGGTATTATAATAATACCATGTAATATTGCATCTACATACGACTGCAATAATAGCGTATATAAATTTAGAAATCGCTTGTTCACGCACAATTACTTTTACAACGACGCGTACACCACTCGTATGTCTTCTCTCGCGTATACCGTACACGTATTGATGGCGTAAAAAAAAAAAACAAAAAAAGAAAGAACGAAAGAAAAAAGTCGTAACAAACTAAATAATACGGTGGGCGTTAAAAGTGAACTGAACTCGACGGGAGAGCAAACACGAATGCGAAAATATAATCGTATTTTTTTTACGTCAACTCGTGTGGGCGTATGCGTACACACATACTTCTTGAAAGTTTTTCGAGCGTAATTTAACTACAGGCTAAAAGTTTCACACATACGCGCGCGCAGTACATGTTGTAATTTATTAAGTAGAAATGCGTTCCGTTTTGCCGGTCACATGTTGGAAAAATTGAGTTTTCAATGCAAAAAAAAAAATCTCCAAAATACGTCACTTGGCGCGCCCGACGATCGTCGAAAACGTCAAACATACCATCATTTACATTGATAGAACTAGTGTCATCATTACTACTACAACGTTACGCGTAACATTGAAAAGTACAAACACTCGGAATCACTTGAGAATATCGAAAGAGAGAAAATTGGGAAAAAAATACTATTTAGGAAAAAAGTTATCGGCGGGGACAAACACCGCGGGGGATATATACCGCGTGTAGAGGAGGCGGACACGCAGTCAGTCGAGCATAATGGAGATGTTTCCCGCGGACGTTTTGACGTCTGAAACGGCTATAACGGTAGAAATAGCATTGTGTAAATAATATATATTATTGACGGAGAAAATATTCGGGTCAGGCGCTGTCGGTCGATCGACTACTGATGTATAATAATCGAGATCAGTCGCGATTTCGATGTCTCGAAAAGCCTACGAAAACACGTCGTTGAAAAAATTAATTAAAAAACCGATTAAATAATATTAAATATACGGAAACGGTCGTAATAATAATAATAATAAGTGAAAAAGCTCGTTTAGCTAACAAAACTACGTATACTATCGATCGACATTGT